>CM054198.1:0-5000 GCA_028830015.1 Eucalyptus grandis x Eucalyptus urophylla | reverse complement strand
GGGTTTAGGGTTTAGGGTTTAGGGTTTAGGGTTTAGGGTTTAGGGTTTAGGGTTTAGGGTTTAGGGTTTAGGGTTTAGGGTTTAGGGTTTAGGGTTTAGGGTTTAGGGTTTAGGGTTTAGGGTTTAGGGTTTAGGGTTTAGGGTTTAGGGTTTAGGGTTTAGGGTTTAGGGTTTAGGGTTTAGGGTTTAGGGTTTAGGGTTTAGGGTTTAGGGTTTAGGGTTTAGGGTTTAGGGTTTAGGGTTTAGGGTTTAGGGTTTAGGGTTTAGGGTTTAGGGTTTAGGGTTTAGGGTTTAGGGTTTAGGGTTTAGGGTTTAGGGTTTAGGGTTTAGGGTTTAGGGTTTAGGGTTTAGGGTTTAGGGTTTAGGGTTTAGGGTTTAGGGTTTAGGGTTTAGGGTTTAGGGTTTAGGGTTTAGGGTTTAGGGTTTAGGGTTTAGGGTTTAGGGTTTAGGGTTTAGGGTTTAGGGTTTAGGGTTTAGGGTTTAGGGTTTAGGGTTTAGGGTTTAGGGTTTAGGGTTTAGGGTTTAGGGTTTAGGGTTTAGGGTTTAGGGTTTAGGGTTTAGGGTTTAGGGTTTAGGGTTTAGGGTTTAGGGTTTAGGGTTTAGGGTTTAGGGTTTAGGGTTTAGGGTTTAGGGTTTAGGGTTTAGGGTTTAGGGTTTAGGGTTTAGGGTTTAGGGTTTAGGGTTTAGGGTTTAGGGTTTAGGGTTTAGGGTTTAGGGTTTAGGGTTTAGGGTTTAGGGTTTAGGGTTTAGGGTTTAGGGTTTAGGGTTTAGGGTTTAGGGTTTAGGGTTTAGGGTTTAGGGTTTAGGGTTTAGGGTTTAGGGTTTAGGGTTTAGGGTTTAGGGTTTAGGGTTTAGGGTTTAGGGTTTAGGGTTTAGGGTTTAGGGTTTAGGGTTTAGGGTTTAGGGTTTAGGGTTTAGGGTTTAGGGTTTAGGGTTTAGGGTTTAGGGTTTAGGGTTTAGGGTTTAGGGTTTAGGGTTTAGGGTTTAGGGTTTAGGGTTTAGGGTTTAGGGTTTAGGGTTTAGGGTTTAGGGTTTAGGGTTTAGGGTTTAGGGTTTAGGGTTTAGGGTTTAGGGTTTAGGGTTTAGGGTTTAGGGTTTAGGGTTTAGGGTTTAGGGTTTAGGGTTTAGGGTTTAGGGTTTAGGGTTTAGGGTTTAGGGTTTAGGGTTTAGGGTTTAGGGTTTAGGGTTTAGGGTTTAGGGTTTAGGGTTTAGGGTTTAGGGTTTAGGGTTTAGGGTTTAGGGTTTAGGGTTTAGGGTTTAGGGTTTAGGGTTTAGGGTTTAGGGTTTAGGGTTTAGGGTTTAGGGTTTAGGGTTTAGGGTTTAGGGTTTAGGGTTTAGGGTTTAGGGTTTAGGGTTTAGGGTTTAGGGTTTAGGGTTTAGGGTTTAGGGTTTAGGGTTTAGGGTTTAGGGTTTAGGGTTTAGGGTTTAGGGTTTAGGGTTTAGGGTTTAGGGTTTAGGGTTTAGGGTTTAGGGTTTAGGGTTTAGGGTTTAGGGTTTAGGGTTTAGGGTTTAGGGTTTAGGGTTTAGGGTTTAGGGTTTAGGGTTTAGGGTTTAGGGTTTAGGGTTTAGGGTTTAGGGTTTAGGGTTTAGGGTTTAGGGTTTAGGGTTTAGGGTTTAGGGTTTAGGGTTTAGGGTTTAGGGTTTAGGGTTTAGGGTTTAGGGTTTAGGGTTTAGGGTTTAGGGTTTAGGGTTTAGGGTTTAGGGTTTAGGGTTTAGGGTTTAGGGTTTAGGGTTTAGGGTTTAGGGTTTAGGGTTTAGGGTTTAGGGTTTAGGGTTTAGGGTTTAGGGTTTAGGGTTTAGGGTTTAGGGTTTAGGGTTTAGGGTTTAGGGTTTAGGGTTTAGGGTTTAGGGTTTAGGGTTTAGGGTTTAGGGTTTAGGGTTTAGGGTTTAGGGTTTAGGGTTTAGGGTTTAGGGTTTAGGGTTTAGGGTTTAGGGTTTAGGGTTTAGGGTTTAGGGTTTAGGGTTTAGGGTTTAGGGTTTAGGGTTTAGGGTTTAGGGTTTAGGGTTTAGGGTTTAGGGTTTAGGGTTTAGGGTTTAGGGTTTAGGGTTTAGGGTTTAGGGTTTAGGGTTTAGGGTTTAGGGTTTAGGGTTTAGGGTTTAGGGTTTAGGGTTTAGGGTTTAGGGTTTAGGGTTTAGGGTTTAGGGTTTAGGGTTTAGGGTTTAGGGTTTAGGGTTTAGGGTTTAGGGTTTAGGGTTTAGGGTTTAGGGTTTAGGGTTTAGGGTTTAGGGTTTAGGGTTTAGGGTTTAGGGTTTAGGGTTTAGGGTTTAGGGTTTAGGGTTTAGGGTTTAGGGTTTAGGGTTTAGGGTTTAGGGTTTAGGGTTTAGGGTTTAGGGTTTAGGGTTTAGGGTTTAGGGTTTAGGGTTTAGGGTTTAGGGTTTAGGGTTTAGGGTTTAGGGTTTAGGGTTTAGGGTTTAGGGTTTAGGGTTTAGGGTTTAGGGTTTAGGGTTTAGGGTTTAGGGTTTAGGGTTTAGGGTTTAGGGTTTAGGGTTTAGGGTTTAGGGTTTAGGGTTTAGGGTTTAGGGTTTAGGGTTTAGGGTTTAGGGTTTAGGGTTTAGGGTTTAGGGTTTAGGGTTTAGGGTTTAGGGTTTAGGGTTTAGGGTTTAGGGTTTAGGGTTTAGGGTTTAGGGTTTAGGGTTTAGGGTTTAGGGTTTAGGGTTTAGGGTTTAGGGTTTAGGGTTTAGGGTTTAGGGTTTAGGGTTTAGGGTTTAGGGTTTAGGGTTTAGGGTTTAGGGTTTAGGGTTTAGGGTTTAGGGTTTAGGGTTTAGGGTTTAGGGTTTAGGGTTTAGGGTTTAGGGTTTAGGGTTTAGGGTTTAGGGTTTAGGGTTTAGGGTTTAGGGTTTAGGGTTTAGGGTTTAGGGTTTAGGGTTTAGGGTTTAGGGTTTAGGGTTTAGGGTTTAGGGTTTAGGGTTTAGGGTTTAGGGTTTAGGGTTTAGGGTTTAGGGTTTAGGGTTTAGGGTTTAGGGTTTAGGGTTTAGGGTTTAGGGTTTAGGGTTTAGGGTTTAGGGTTTAGGGTTTAGGGTTTAGGGTTTAGGGTTTAGGGTTTAGGGTTTAGGGTTTAGGGTTTAGGGTTTAGGGTTTAGGGTTTAGGGTTTAGGGTTTAGGGTTTAGGGTTTAGGGTTTAGGGTTTAGGGTTTAGGGTTTAGGGTTTAGGGTTTAGGGTTTAGGGTTTAGGGTTTAGGGTTTAGGGTTTAGGGTTTAGGGTTTAGGGTTTAGGGTTTAGGGTTTAGGGTTTAGGGTTTAGGGTTTAGGGTTTAGGGTTTAGGGTTTAGGGTTTAGGGTTTAGGGTTTAGGGTTTAGGGTTTAGGGTTTAGGGTTTAGGGTTTAGGGTTTAGGGTTTAGGGTTTAGGGTTTAGGGTTTAGGGTTTAGGGTTTAGGGTTTAGGGTTTAGGGTTTAGGGTTTAGGGTTTAGGGTTTAGGGTTTAGGGTTTAGGGTTTAGGGTTTAGGGTTTAGGGTTTAGGGTTTAGGGTTTAGGGTTTAGGGTTTAGGGTTTAGGGTTTAGGGTTTAGGGTTTAGGGTTTAGGGTTTAGGGTTTAGGGTTTAGGGTTTAGGGTTTAGGGTTTAGGGTTTAGGGTTTAGGGTTTAGGGTTTAGGGTTTAGGGTTTAGGGTTTAGGGTTTAGGGTTTAGGGTTTAGGGTTTAGGGTTTAGGGTTTAGGGTTTAGGGTTTAGGGTTTAGGGTTTAGGGTTTAGGGTTTAGGGTTTAGGGTTTAGGGTTTAGGGTTTAGGGTTTAGGGTTTAGGGTTTAGGGTTTAGGGTTTAGGGTTTAGGGTTTAGGGTTTAGGGTTTAGGGTTTAGGGTTTAGGGTTTAGGGTTTAGGGTTTAGGGTTTAGGGTTTAGGGTTTAGGGTTTAGGGTTTAGGGTTTAGGGTTTAGGGTTTAGGGTTTAGGGTTTAGGGTTTAGGGTTTAGGGTTTAGGGTTTAGGGTTTAGGGTTTAGGGTTTAGGGTTTAGGGTTTAGGGTTTAGGGTTTAGGGTTTAGGGTTTAGGGTTTAGGGTTTAGGGTTTAGGGTTTAGGGTTTAGGGTTTAGGGTTTAGGGTTTAGGGTTTAGGGTTTAGGGTTTAGGGTTTAGGGTTTAGGGTTTAGGGTTTAGGGTTTAGGGTTTAGGGTTTAGGGTTTAGGGTTTAGGGTTTAGGGTTTAGGGTTTAGGGTTTAGGGTTTAGGGTTTAGGGTTTAGGGTTTAGGGTTTAGGGTTTAGGGTTTAGGGTTTAGGGTTTAGGGTTTAGGGTTTAGGGTTTAGGGTTTAGGGTTTAGGGTTTAGGGTTTAGGGTTTAGGGTTTAGGGTTTAGGGTTTAGGGTTTAGGGTTTAGGGTTTAGGGTTTAGGGTTTAGGGTTTAGGGTTTAGGGTTTAGGGTTTAGGGTTTAGGGTTTAGGGTTTAGGGTTTAGGGTTTAGGGTTTAGGGTTTAGGGTTTAGGGTTTAGGGTTTAGGGTTTAGGGTTTAGGGTTTAGGGTTTAGGGTTTAGGGTTTAGGGTTTAGGGTTTAGGGTTTAGGGTTTAGGGTTTAGGGTTTAGGGTTTAGGGTTTAGGGTTTAGGGTTTAGGGTTTAGGGTTTAGGGTTTAGGGTTTAGGGTTTAGGGTTTAGGGTTTAGGGTTTAGGGTTTAGGGTTTAGGGTTTAGGGTTTAGGGTTTAGGGTTTAGGGTTTAGGGTTTAGGGTTTAGGGTTTAGGGTTTAGGGTTTAGGGTTTAGGGTTTAGGGTTTAGGGTTTAGGGTTTAGGGTTTAGGGTTTAGGGTTTAGGGTTTAGGGTTTAGGGTTTAGGGTTTAGGGTTTAGGGTTTAGGGTTTAGGGTTTAGGGTTTAGGGTTTAGGGTTTAGGGTTTAGGGTTTAGGGTTTAGGGTTTAGGGTTTAGGGTTTAGGGTTTAGGGTTTAGGGTTTAGGGTTTAGGGTTTAGGGTTTAGGGTTTAGGGTTTAGGGTTTAGGGTTTAGGGTTTAGGGTTTAGGGTTTAGGGTTTAGGGTTTAGGGTTTAGGGTTTAGGGTTTAGGGTTTAGGGTTTAGGGTTTAGG